>JAYDYQ010000126.1:0-39047 GCA_034814905.1 Penstemon davidsonii
CACTCAGATTTTATATGTATATTCTTTTTCTCTCTATTCTGCTTCGTCAACAAATGACTCGGCTGATGAGTGTTCTGTTCTTGAGTTTGAGACTTAGAAGAATTCTGCTTCAGATTTTTGCTCTCAAAGTGTGTTGTCTCTGTGTTGTGTCTTCTTCCTCAACTCACGAACTGAACTATTTATACTTGAGATTTGAAAATCTGCCCGTTGAGAGATCGACAGGTGTCCAAATCCTCGAGTACTAGTCCTTCTGCAGAAACGTCTACCTGCGACTGAACACTGTACACTCTGCTGTACTTGCTGTCAGTCCGCATTAAATGCACCAAGCTGATACGAGGTTTCTCTTCAATCATTTGTCATAAATACCCTTCCTCTTCAGCATTTATTACTCCAAGTGCATTTATTACCGTTGCACTAACTTCTGATCCACTTCCACTCTGCTGATCGAAGTCACTCGTCTGATGTATGCTCGGCTGATCCCAAACTTGAACTAATCTGATTTGAGTCGGCTGATAGTCCACCAGTCTGATTCCTTCTTCAGCAACAGATCAGTAGTCTTCTGGACCATATTTGACTAGTCTGAAACACTTCTTCCTTGGTCAAATATCTTCTAAGGTTTGTACTAAGCTTCCACTTAGCTGATGACTTTTGGAAATCATCAAAACCTCCCTTCACTTCAAGGTCTTCATCTTCATCCAACAGTGTCACCTCAATAATCAATGCAAGATGCTCTTTTGATAACCATTCTTCTTACAAAATGTTTATATTTTACCATTTTTTAACAAGGTAATTGTACGAAGATACATTTCTATAATTCACATCATCTGTTTAGAATTACAATTTCGTTGATGTTGGATGAAGATGAAGAAGTGAATGGATGTTTTGATGATTTCCAAAAGTTATCAGCTAAGTAATGGAAGCTTAGTAACCTCTGGAAAATTCAATCTGAGAAGACAAGTAAAATCAGAAGGGTTGAATTTTGGTCCAGAAGACTACTGATCTGATGCTGAGTTCGGAATCAGACTGGTGGATTTCAGCATAGTCAAATCAGATGAGTTCGGTTTGAATTAGCAGAGTGTTAATCAGCAGAGTGGATTCAATCAGCAGAGTGGAAATGATCAGAAAGTTCTTCCAACGGTAATAAATGCACTTGACGTAATAAATGTTGTAAGAAGAGGGTGTTAATGACAAATGATTGAAGAGACACCTCGGATCCGCATGGTGCATTTAATGCGACGTGACAGAAGTACAGCAAAACTGTACAGTGAACAGTTGCAGAAGCCGTTCTGAGACAAGGACCAGTACTCGAGGAAGATTTGAAAATCTGTCTTACTTCAACGGGCAGAAATTCAAATTTGTGAGTATATATAGATATGCATTCAAGAGTTTGAGACAACAACACAACTGAGACAGAACTCTAGCAAGCAAATTTTCTAAGTCTCAAAAACTCAAGTACAGATCACCATCAGCCGAGTCATCGGTTAACAAAGCCGAGTTCAAGAAACAAGCAAAAACAAAATATGAGTGATTTCTGTAAACTTTGAGTGTTGTGCGAAGTGTATATCCGTCTTTGTGAGTGATATAACTTCATAGTATAGGTTTTCTTTGTGATCTCCTATAACGAATTTGTGGCGTTATCATTTGTTGTAAAAGCGCAAGAAGAGTGTACTTGTTTCTAGTATAACCTAAATCTTCGTGATTTAGAAGAGTGGACTAAATGACATTCTTGTCTATATTGTCACTATAAAAATTCATTGTGTTTGATTACCTGCATTTGTACTTGCACATTCCCAAAAGCATACAAACACCTTCAACAAACTAAAAGATTTTAAACGGAGTTTTAAAACTGGGATAAAAATCTTTAAGAAAATAACTTGTTTGAAAAACACTTAACAAATCCACTGCATACAACTTTCAAACTCTGACTTACATTGAAACAGATAAGTAAATCAGACGAGTGGTCAACTCTTCTGTTTAAGCTAAGTGCACAATCAGCAAAGTAGTCTCACAAGTTTCGATCAGCTTACTCTGCTGATAAGAAAAGTTGGAGAAATTTAAAGAGATACAGAGGTCTATCCACCCCTCCCCCCTTAAGACCTCATCTGACCAATTGGGACGAACAAGTGGTATCAGAGCAGGTGGTTCATCTGAATCATTTGCCTGATCAACGAGCTTGATCAATAGTGTGTTTTTCAAAATCTTTCAAAAGAGCATATTTTTAAAAAATAAAATATTTTGAAAATGGATTGTATTAGCCCTGTACCCCACATTGGCGGGATGAGCTTTGAGGACTCGAAAATCCGCATGGAAATTTTCTTTGCTGCTTATAATGACAATATGTATAGATGCATAACCAAAGGTCCTATCAGAATCACCAAAACAATCAAAGTTAATGAGCAGGATGTGGTTGTTGACAAAGGACCTGAAGAGATGTCAGCTGAAGAAATCAAGCTGAGCAATCTTGACAAGGTTGGCATATTCATCATGACTAGAGCCCTTGATAATGACAGGTTTGACAAAGTCAAACACTGCAAAACTGCAAAAGAGATGTGGGACAAAGTTCGTGATATGAGCGAAGGGAATGATGCCATCAAAGAGCATAACTTAAGCATAGCCCTTGAGAAGTTGGAAAACTTCAAAATAAAGTCCGGAGAAACCATTGCCCAAATGGACACATGGTTTACAAGGACGTTAAATGACATGTTAAAGTTGGGAAAGACCTTTACTGATAAAGAGATCACAGTCAAAGTTCTAAAGGCGCTACCTCCCAAGTTCAACATGAAGATCACAGCCATGGAAGAATCAAGGGATCTGGGGAAGATCTCTCTGACGGAGCTGTTTTCTGTACTCAAGGCATATGAGTATAAACTGCCTAGAATGGGAATAAAAGAGACATCAACTTCCAATCCCACTGCTGCCTTATTTGCTGCAGAAAAATTAAGAAGATCAGCTGGCCGAACAAAAGAGATGGACTCATCTGATGAGACCATGACACTCAATAAAAAGGAGTATACTGCTAGAGACGTTGCGTTGTCACTGAATGGATTCAAGAAGTTCTACAAAAGAAAAATGAAGAACAAATACAATAATGCTTCTACTTCTAACCCTACCTCTTATTCTCATGAAAGAAAGGATAATTATAAATCCAAACTAATGTGCCATAATTGCAGGACAATGAGCAAAACTGCCTCAAAGATTTTGGGCAGAAACCACAAATACATCATGCTACACCCAGAACAGATGCATGATCAACAAAAGTCAGAACAAGACACCTTATGAACTGTGGAACAACAGGAAGCCTAATATTCAGTATCTTAAAATATTTGGTTGTAAATGTTTTGTTTTGAATAATGGGAAAAATCACCATACTGTTTTTGCAGAAAAGGCTGATGAAGCTATTTTTGTAGGTTACTCTACTGTTAGTAAAGCCTACAGAGTATTTAACAAAGGACTTTACTAGTAGAAGAATCAATTCATGTAGTATTTGATGAACCAAATCAATCTTCTGAAAAGAATCGAAGTACTAATCCTGATCTATCTACAGATCTTCAGAAATTGACCATGGAAAGAAAAGAAGAATATGTACCCATCATAGCTCAGAACTCAAGTGCTGTTCAAAATCAGTCTACTGATTGTGTAATAGACGAGTTGCAAATAGCTGACAGACCAGAGACTGTTCAACAGACTACTACTAAGACTTCAACAGTAGTGTTGCAAAATAAATCAAGAGGACAACATCCAGATTTGCAAACTCACCTGATCTTGTGATCGGTGATCCACTGGATAGAGTAAAAACAAGAAGGTCAACTGCAAATGAAACAATGTTTGTAAGTTTTCTTTCACAAATTGAGTCTAAACTAATTGATGAAGCTCTTAGTGATTCTCACTGAATTGAAGCAATGCAAGAAGAGTTAAATCAATTTGAAGAAATGAGGTTTGGTACCTAGTACCTAGACCTACTCATCAAAGAGTCATTGGCACTAAGTGGATTTTCATAAATAAAATGAATGAAGATGGTATTGTTACCAGAAATAAAGCATGACTAGTGGCCAAAGGTTACTGCCAAGAAGAAGGCATTGATTTTGATGCATTTGCACCTGTAGCAAGGTTTGAAGATATCAAATTATTCCTTGCCTATGCTGCTCACAAGAACTTCACTGTCTATCAAATGGATGTGAAGTCTGCTTTTCTCAATGGAGAATTGCAAGAAGAAGTTTATGTTGAACAACCTCCAGGTTTTGAAGTATATCAACAAAGAGACAAAGTGTATCGTCTAAAGAAAGCCATGTATGGACTAAAGCAAGCACCAAGAGCATGGTATGATACCTTATCTTATTTTCTTTTAATTAAAGGATTTCTCAAAGGTAAACTAGACAAGATCTTGTTCACTATTGAATGGGATAATCAAATATTGTTAGTTCAAATATATGTGGATGATATTATTGTTTGTTCAACTAACAAACAGATGTGTGAGAAGTTCTCTAAGCTGATGCAGAATAAGTTTGAAATGAGCATGATGGGAGAACTTAATTACTTTCTTGGATTACAAGTGAAACAGCTGCCTGATGGCATATTTATTAATCAAGAAAAGTACACAAAAGATCTGTTCAAGAAATTTGGTATGGAAACTAGCTCATATGTTGCTATTCCAATGTCTACTGAACTTCGCCTTGACAAGGATGGAGATGGAAAATCAGTGGACATCACCAAATATAGAGGCATATTTGGGTCCCTCCTGTACCTTACTGCAAGCAGACCAGATATTATGTACTATGTTGGGGTTTGTGCGAGATTTCAATCAAATCCAAAGGAATCTCATCTCTCGGCTGCTAAAAGGATATTAAGGTATCTCAAAGGCACTCAAGAATTGGGATTATGGTATCCAAGGGAATCAGGATTTGAACTCATTGGATATTCAGATTATGACCTTGCTGGCTGCAACATTGATAGGAAGAGTACTACAGGTACATTCCAATTTTTAGGCAGTCAACTGATGTCATGGATGAGTAAGAAACAGACTTCAGTATTCATATCTACTGCAGAAGCTGAATACATTACTGATGGAGCATGTTGTGCACAGATACTTTGGTTGAAACATCAACTAGAAGATTATAATCTCAAAATTAGTGGAACCCCTATCTACTGTGACAATACAAGTGCAATTTCACTTACTTAGAATACAACCAGTCATTCTAGGACTAAGCATATTGAGATCAAACATCACTTCATAAGAGATCATGTTGAGAAAGGAAATGTCATTATTGAGTATGTTCATACAGATAATCAGATAGCTGACATTTTCACTAAACCATTAAGTGATGCAAGATTTTCTACTCTAAGAGTGGAATTAGGTTTGTTAAATTTGGATTCATAACCTGAGGGGGAACCTATGAGAATACTATGGTTCATGAGCTGAGTAATCTGATAACAAGTGGTATTCTTCAAGAAGACTGACTTCAACAGACTAGTTGACTGATATATTCTTGAACTCAAGGGGACGTGTAAGACGAGTGGTACTCCTGATTAAAAGATGAAATCTTCAATTACAGTTAGTTAGAGTTGCTTTATTAGAAGACTTGTTCTTAATTCTTGAAGACCTGAAGATTATTTATCTTTCTGGATTGACAAACAGCAAAGGAAGATCACTTGCTCTTGGCTTTCACTAGTGATATATTGTATCAGACAAGTCATCTGTCAGACAAGTATAATTCTACTCATCTGATTATTTATGTGACGGCCTGGCTCCGCGGGTCCGTCGAATAACAGTCAGTCAAATTTTTATTTAAGAAAAATGTTAAAATACTGTCTTTTTTTTTTTTTTTGGACAAAACTATTGAAATAAAATCGACAATTAAAAGTTTTAAAGCGGAAGCATTTAAAAACAAAATAAGAACCATTTAAATTACGAAGTTTTTGATGAAAAAGAAATAAAAATCAATTTTTTCATAGTAGAGGTTTAAAGCGGAAACATTTAATCATAACATATTAAAAAAATTTGAACAAAATCAACTGAGAGAGATAAATAAGTAATTTATGATAACCTTGTATCTTTTGCGAAATTATATATTAACTTTAACGATTCAAATTTTCTAAGCAAAGTTTTAGACAAAATCGAGAAAGAACCTAAATCGAAAACAAAGTATAACTACTCTCCCAAAAACTAGGGTGGGACCGCAACCGTGATGCCCTAACTGCAACCCGACTATTATTTCCCAGAACATCTGAAACTGAAAAGAATGAAACATGGAACGCATAAGTTGATCGTCCAACTTAGTGAGGCTGTGGTGCAAATTTGCATGGTATGATGTGTGGATGCAACATATTATATAACGTAAGCATGTTATCAAGCAAATTAAGCATATATTCAAGACGGAAGAAACACGAAATTCACATAATCAAGAATTACTGATGCCGTCCTCCACTTACCCTCCATCCTCAGTCTGATGTCCATCCAAACACACCAAGTAAGGAGCGACCTTACTATCTAAAGTGCATCGACATGTCTTTGCCCCATGTGTGTAAATCCGAAAATTGTATCTTTCTAGTGTGTTGCCTCTTTTCTCTTTCTTATTTTATTTATGCTATATAATGTGTATGTAAATGAGATAATTGAGAGGATAAAAATCTGATCTTAAGTGTATATGACAAGTATATACACATTGGGAAGAGGGGGAGATATCATGCTTAATCTTTTAATTCCACCAATGCATGTATACATTGGGTAGAACAATTCCTCCACCCAAGACCATGCTTTAGCAGCCCTTAGGCTGTCCTAGGAGAGAAATTATTGCAATAAGCAGCCTACAAGAGTAAGGGGCGAATTTGCACTTTGCCCCCTAAAGTTTTAAAAACTTACACTTTACCCCTTAAAATAAAAAATTTTGTGCATCCAAACCCGAAAAATTTCAAAAAGGTCTTAATCTAATTTTAAAGTAACTTTTATATTTTGGATTATTTCAAAGTTCAAAAGATCAAAAGATTTAATTAAATTGTATATTTTAGTTCAAATTAATGCTTAACTTCAAGAATAAAACGTGGCACATGAAATTGGGTTAAAAATTCAATCAAAAGGGTCCGAAATTTTTAGGGCGTTACAATCCTCCCCCCTTAAAAGAATTTGGTCCCCAAATTCGGTCTTGAGATTCGCGTGGTCCGGGTAATGCCGACATATCTTCTTTTCTAGCTCCCGAAATGTTTCTTTCTTAGTCTGAGTGCGTCATAAAACTTTTACTTGTGGAATCTGCAGCCTTCTTGATTAAAATGAGTGTGCTAAAAATGTTCTCTCATACATTAGACGTTTTCAAACCTCTGATGTATCTTTTTCTCTAACTCCCAAGTCGCCTTTTTTATACTCTGGCCGAGCCATAATGGAATTCACTTGTTTCTTCATCTAGATGAGTACTTCGTTTGTACGTTAGATATTTCTGAGGATCTTAAGATATGCAGTCAGGTTCATGAGGATGATCGATGTAGTACTTCATATACGTTACGTATAATCATGACGCGGTAGAATGGGATACGACGATAATTTCAACTCCTATGGCGCGGATTAAGATTCTTCTCAAAAGAAAAACTACTCACATAATAATACATAAGATCAATTTAACCCAGGGAATTCAAAAGGTATTAATGACATTTGACTTGGGGTTCTCACAAGGAACTAAATGAGTCAAATGAAGAGACACGATAAGGATTAGAAAAGATGATCGAATCAAGGTGCTCAAGACGACAAGATAAGAATTAGCAATGACAACATCTAGAAGAATCAACGAAGCTTGCAAAAGGACTAAAATATCGATAAGAAAGATAACCAAATGAATAGTTCGATATAAGTGACAAGGAGAACGATTAATGCGCACCGATAAGAATAACAGAAGGGATGAGCCTCACCATTTCAAACGGTGTAAGTAAAAAGAAGATCAAAGCAAGGATATCGATAAGGATAATAGAAAGTCGAAACAAGTATCATGATGATAATAACCAAAACATTAAAGTGTGTTTGGTCATTTGAAAAACAAGTCAAGATAAATGACGCGACTTAAAGATCATTTCAATAATGATTGCAACAAGCTGCAATAGTTTACAAGTAAAGCTCAATAGTGAAATCTGAGAACATCGAAATGATCAAATTGAGCGAAACGGGGATTAAAAATAAGTTCAAAACAAATAGAAGGTAAGTCCAAAGTTCAAAAGAAATTGAGAATAAATTGATCTGATTTATGCGGCTCGCAAAAATGAATGAAATAGACAAAGGAACAACAATTTATGAAGGGACAAAAATGAAAACGTGAAGTTCAAAAAGAAACCGAGACAATTCAATTCCTTCAGGAAATTTAAATATTGCATAATTGAATACGACGAAAAAGAGTAACATGAAATCATATGGATAATTTCAAAACGATCACAATTGAATAAATAGGCTCGGAAAAAGAAGGACAAGGAATAATAACATTTATAGAATCCTACAAAAATAAATAATTTTGGTTACGAAGTCGATACGAGAAAGTACTTCATGAAATAAGGAGGGGTAAACTCTGAACGAGTACAAAAATAGGGGATCAAAATAAAAGCTTGATAGGATACAAGAAGTCAATCCCCAATAGACAAAGACATGTTCATTGAGAGTGTAGATAAGCTCTCAAGGAAAACAATAAAGGAGTCAGATTAAATGTAATTAAGGGTACGACTTCAAGAAGCCATATTAAGGATAAGGCTAAAATGATTGAAGAAAATTTTAAGGTAAATTACACTCCATGAATGAAAAGATACAGTCGGGCAATCGCATTTAGAAACTTCAGAAAAGCACGAGCAAAAATGAAAAGATTAGACATGAACTTAGGGTAGTTTTAGAAATCAAAATGAAGTGACTCGCTATCAATAATAATTCATAGTTGAATGCAAGGAACGAGTAATAGACGAGTTGGAACTCAAGACTGATGTCAATGAAATTTGAATGATATTTTGTCTATTGAAAAAAAGTTTACATTTTGATTCACCAAAATGATGAAGAAGAGACATCTAGGGATCACAAGCTCAAAATGAATAAGTACCAACATTAGAATAACGGCGAAACAATTAATTATAGCGAAAAATAGGCTCAAGAGAGCTTACTAAATTCGAGAGATCAATTTGGAGATGAATACGTTTAGAATCAGAATTATGAGTTCTGAATAAGGTAAACTCGATAAGGAATTCAAAAGAATTACGGCTATTTTAGTCATTCTACATGTACTTCGAGAAAGGTCGCTTGATTCAAATATTTCAATTTACGTATAATCACGGAGTGCACACATATACAATCATAACCATACAATAATATCAACAATAAAGTTCAAAAAACGTTATGGTATTCGGGATACCACCAACAAAATAAAAAATCAAGAAAACACATAATAAAGCAAAAATAACCCTTAACCTCAAGGACACGTACTACACATATGGTTTCGATTGCGGTCTTGTCCTAACAGTGAACTACCCAATGTGGGTAGACACCCTAAAGTCACGACAGTGAGTCCCACCTTACTAGCACCTCAGTACAAATCTGGGGATCCTATCCTAGCCTTGAGCCGAAGCTCTGATACCATCTGTGACGGCCCGGCTCCGCGCGCGGGGGTCAGTCGAATAACAGTCAGTCAAATTTTTATTTAAGAAAAATGTTAAAATACTGTCTTTCTTTTTTTTTGACAAAACTATTGAAATAAAATCGACAATTAAAAGTTTTAAAGCGGAAGCATTTAAAAACAAAATAAGAACCATTTAAATTACGAAGTTTTTGAAGAAAAAGAAATTAAATCAATTTTTTCATAGTAGAGGTTTAAAGCGGAAATATTTAATCATAACATATCAAAAAAATTTGAACAAAATCAACCGAGAGAGATAAATAAGTAATTTATGAAAACCTTGTATCTTTTGCGAAAATATAAATCAACTTTAACGATTCAAATTTTCTAAGCAAGGTTTTAAACAAAATCGAGAAAGAACCTAAATCGACAACAAAGTATAACTACTCTCCCAAAAACTAGGGTGGGACCGCAACCGTGATGACCTAACTGCAACCCGACTATTATTTTCCAGAACATCTGAAACTGAAAAGAATGAAACATGGAACGCATAAGTTGATCGTCCAACTTAGTGAGGCTGTGGTGCGATTTGCATGGTATGATGTGTGGATGCAACATATTATATAACGTAAGCATGTTATCAAGCAAATTAAGCATATATTCAAGACGGAAGAAACACGGAATTCACATAATCAAGAATTACTGATGCCATCCTCCACTTACCCTCCATCCTCAGTCTGATGTCCATCCAAACACACCAAGTAAGGAGCGACCTTACTATCTAAAGTGCATCGACATGTCTTTGCCTAAGTTCGTCCTTACTCCCCAAGTGTTCCTCCCCACATGGATTGTAAGGCCAGGCCTATGGGTAACCGTGACAATCCCGCCGGTCCTTGCCGTCCAGGTTGTAATCGGGTCCATATACCAATCAAAAGGGGCCCACACAAACGGAAACACATAATCGGAAACAAACGGAAACATAACATATCAAACATATTATCAACATTTAATAACTTATCAGATAAAATTTTGGGTATCATGATAATTTCGTAAAATATATTAGCAACTAGTAGATTTGGATGTTGCATGCATTGGGATTATCATGTTGATATACTAAGGATTTCATGTGAGTAATGTCGACCTAACAAGTCCAATTTATTCGTGACAACATGCAAGAAAAATTAGAATATAACACATGCTTTGATTATTAAGAGCATAAGTAAATGTTTGGACTAGATCTACTAGCACATCGGACCGACATACAAATTCAACACACAACGCTCACCTTTGTCGCTTAGTATAGCGACTAAACTCCACAAATGAAGCGTATACGAAACCTGAGCAAGTACGTATACGACTTAGAATTTATCTAACAACCTTACTTAAAAATAACTAATGAAAATCCTACACAAGGATTTGCTAAACTAACACATCACACAAAAGTGCTTAGAATTTACGACATCAACTCCACTTAAGAGTAATTGTTTTCAAAACTCAAAATACTAATTACATAAAACAGTGCCAAAACAGCAATTTTTTCCCTTCATTTTTCATATTTACAAAACAGCCCTAAACTTTTAAAAACATCCATTTTTTGAGAAAATTTGGAACAAACTTTAAATCAAAGGATTTTTAACTAAACCCATATCGAAAATCAAATAAAAACATAATATTAAGTATCTTGTTACTTCAAAAATCAAATCTTTAAAAATCCCATAAGTTTAAAACTTTTCAAAAATACCCTCATAGTTTTCAAAAACTTAATAAAATCAACTTTCTTGAAAAATAATTCAAGATCCAAGCATCTAAGCAATATTTAAAAATAATAAAGCATATTTTTAATATAAAACTGAGACTAAAATTAAGTTTTAATAACTTTTCACAAACTAACTATGAGAAACAAAAAGTTCTTTAATTATAAATTTTCTTCTGAAAATTTTACAAATTTTCAATTTTAAATCACAAGTGACCTAAGCACTACTTCAAATCAATTAGGAAAATTTACATAGACACCCCAGGGCTATTACCCTAATTACAGGAACTTACCCTATTGTTTCAAATATTACAAGGACACCCCCTCGAGGGGTGTATTGGTAATATATTTTAGGGGGTCTATTGGTAATATATTTTATGTTATAGGGGTGTCCTTGTAATATAGTTTTCGGTCGAGGGGGTGTCATTGTAATATTTGAAACAAGAGGGTAAGTTCCTGTAATTAGGGTAACAGCCAGGGGGTGTTTATGTAAATTTCCCAATCAATTAATCAAAAGTTTGTAAAAGTAACTATGTAAAAACAGAGACTAAACAGCACCTTTGCCCCCTTATTTTCAGATTTACAAAAATAACCCCAAAAGTTTCAAAAACTCCCTTTTTGCAAATAAACTCGGAGCAACTTTAAAACTAATAATTTTTAAGTAAACTCAAACCAAATATCAAACAAAACAGAGATTTTCAGTCCACTTTTACTCCCAAAAAAAATCACATCCCTAACCCTTAAACTTTTAAAACCTTTCAAAAATACCCCCTTAAAGTTTCGAAAATTAAAAACATTAACTTTCTTACAAAAATAAATCAAGATCCAAACATATAAGCAATATCTAAAAAAAACCAAATCAAAGTCATTAAATATCTAATATTAAATATAAACTCAACAACTTATCACAAAAGCTACAAGGATAAATTAAACTTCTTCGATATATACTTTAAAGAGAAGAAAGTAAAATCACAAAGATTAAAGAACACAAGCATAGGCAAATCTTTACCCAAAGAAACGAAGGGGATGAAGCTCTCTTCATTTCCAGACCTCCGAAGATAGTGGTGGCTGCTCCGGTGGCAGTGGTGGCGGCTCCGGTGGTGGTTCATAACAAAAGCCCTCAAATCCTTATTTTTCACCAATTTCAAAAGTCTTCTGATTAACTTCGATAAATGGAAATGACGATCCGAATGGTCAATGTGTAGCCCCATGTGTGTAGGACCTTCACGCAATATTTGGGCATGATCCAACGGTGGACGAAGACGGAATGGTCGAAAAACCGAGACTGGGTTGTGTAAATCCGAAAATTGTATCTTTCTAGTGTGTTGCCTCTTTTCTCTTTCTTATTTTCTTTATGCTATATAATGTGTATGTAAATGAGATAATTGAGAGGATAAAAATCTGAGTGTATATGACAAGTATATACACATTGGGAAGAGTGGGAGATATAATGCTTAATCTTTTAATTTCACCAATGCATGTATACATTGGGTAGAACAATTCCTCCACCCAAGACCATGCTTTAGCAGCCCTTAGGCTGTCCTAGGAGAGAAATTATTGCTATTAGCAGCCTACAAGAGTCCGGGGCAAATTTGCACTTTGCCCCCTAAAGTTATAAAAACTTACATTTTACCCCTTAAAATAAAATTTTTTATGCATCCAAACCCGAAAAATTTCAAAAATGTCTTAATCTAATTTTAAAGTAACTTTTATATTTTGGATTATTTCAAAGTTCAAAAGATCACAAGATTTAATTAAATTGTATATTTTAGTTCAAATTAATGCTTAACTTCAAGAATAAGACGTGGCACATGAAATTGGGTTAAAAATCCAATCAAAAGGGTCCGAAATTTTTAGGGCGTTACAATTTATAAGAGTACTGTGTTAAAAACACTTTATCTAAAACACGCTTTTATAAATAGAAGACTAGGAACGTTTCGTTTTCCCGCCTAGTCTGACATAATTTATAAAATTTAAAATCCGTAATTGTCCTACATACGATGTAACTGACGCTGAAAGATCTAACGGTTGGCGGATATCACGGAAGCCGAAAATCCCCTAACCATATAAATCCTGATCTGATCAGCAAACTACACTTACGCACTCAAATATTTAAACTCCCAAGAAGTTACTAACTCTCTACTTTCTTGTGAGCAATTCTCTCTACATTTTTTTTCACTCAACCAAAAAAAGGGCCGGAGCTGAAGGTCGATTTCTAAACTACAAAGTATACCACGCTACTGGTACAAAGGTGATGAAGAATTTAACGAAAAAACTTAAGGCTACTTCGTTGGTTGTTGTGTTGGAAGCACATGAAACAATTGTATTTACAAGAGATGTAGCGGAGTTTTATAAGAACGTGAAGAAAGATTATGACAGTTTGACTATGAAGTCAACTGTTTGTGGAAAGAAGATCATCTCTCCTACCATGTTGAATGCTATCTATGGTTTGACTAACAAAGCAGATGACGTCTCAACCTTCGGGAAACCTTAAGAAGAGGAATTCTGGCTAATAGCTGCCAAGAGTGGAGAAAAGCTGACTGGGTCAATCAAGAAGACTCAGCTCAAGGATGAATATCAGAGTTTAGCTGATATTATCGCAAAAATACTGGAGTGCTCAACTAGTGCTTTAGATGGACTGCCAAAGAGACGCTATCATACTATGATATGCATTTACTATGGGTTGAAGGTGAACTGGGCTATTCACATGTTTAAACTTTTGGCTATGAAGAAGACTGGGCACGTAAATTTGCTTAGTCACCTGCTAATGGCAGTTGGTTGTCCACTTGGAGCTGGAAAAGTGGTACATAAGTTGAAAGAGCTCAAGGTGTATGAGCCAGTGAAAGTTTAGGCCAAACCAGAAGGGACTCCTGAGAAAAAGCAGCAGAAGAGAAAAGATGCTGAAGTAACAGTCCCTGCTAAGCCTGCTGATAAGGTTAAAAAGAACAAAATAGAATACAAGGTTGCTGAGCCTGCTGGTCAAACAGCAAACCCTGCTGGTCAAACAGCAAACCCTGCTGTTGAAGCTAGACCAGTTGACAGTCTTAATGCTGATGAAATAATCTCTGAAATTGCTAAGAAAATAGATGAGATGCCTCTTGATGCATCTTCAGAACGGACTGAATCAGCTGAGATACCAGTAGCTAAAAGGACAAGGAGCTCAAAGAAATGTCCTACTGCTGTAACTGCCTTAGTTTATACTAAAGCAACAGCAAGGAAAAGAATAGTTCTACAAGAAGCAGATATATCTTTATGTGAGAAAGTAAGGGATGATCACCACTCTGGTGAGAGACCAACAGAATCAGCAAAGGAATCTAATACTGCCTATCAGATGACAGCTGAGGTATCCGCACCACAAGTTAATCAGACTGCTGTTCCAATAACTGAGTCTGCTGAGACACCTGCCGCAAAAAGAAAAAGGATCAGGAAAGCCAAGATTTCTTATGCTCACAAAAAGATAAGAGAAGAGGCTGAGCAAAGAAAAAAGGATGAAGCTGAGCTTAAAGCTGCTTTAGAGGCAAGTAAGTCAGAAGCTGCTCTTAAACAGTTAACTGATGAAGAGTTAGCTGCCAAGGAGGCTAAAGACTTGGCCAAAGCTCTTGAAGCCAGTAAAACTGATGCTTACGGCCCCAGACATGGTGGTGGGATCGTGATAGGGAAACCAAAGGAAAATGGTTTCGTTATGCCTAGACCTACGATTGTAAAAAGAAAACGAAAAGAGGTGAAGCACGCTTTAGAGATTGTTCAAAGTGATCCAGAAGTCTTCTCTCGTTTCAAATCAGAATTAGAAAGGTATAACAACCTGCTGCATAACAAGAGTACTCTTCTGGCTGAGAAAATCAGATATAACGGATGGAGAAAATACCGTCTTGTAAAGTCGAAGGAGGAAGTCCTTGCCTGGAAGGAATTTGCAGAAGAAGAACAGTGGGTACTCAACTGGTTGCAAACTACCTCCATCACACAGGCTTTGGATCAGATTACTTCTATGACATGGTTCACAATTACATGAAGAAGATTGTCAAAGAAGAATCAACAAAGTTATAACAGACTATCCCGAAGAAGACAAGGAAAACAGATGATGTTGGTGATAGAGCTGTAAAACTGGCAGTTTGTGTGACCTTGGATAAGTGGACTCAAAGATCAAGATTTGAGAAGGAAAACTCTAGTGATCTACCACCTCTGCCAAGCCTTCAACACATAGCTTTTGGGTCTGACATAAGGACATTCCAAGAATCAACCTAACAGACTACATCAACATTTGTTCTTGCCACTTTTATACATCATAAAACTTTTGTGTCTGCTGATGGATTTGATCTTATGCATGTTACAGATGAAGAAACAGACCAGTCAAAAGCTGTTGTCAACAATTCATCAATGGAGATTAATCTTGAATATGCCAAGTTCCACTTGATGAAGTACCACATGAAAGGGAGCCACTTGCCATTGAATGGAAAGCTCCAGAAAATCAGCAAAGTGCTAGTCCTATCAGAAATACCAACTCATTTCAATCAACACTTCTTGTTGGTTAGTATTTGAGAAGGTTTTGAAGATGACAAAAAGGGTATAATGTTCATAAAGATCAGATTGGAAGTCATCAACTAAGAACTGAACAGCTTAGTGAAACCTATCTCATGGTCTGGAAGCTAAGTGACCGAATCAGCCGAGTGAGATATCAGCCGAGTGATCAGCAGAGTGATCATCAGCAAAGTATATCCACCAGCAGAGTGAAGAAGGTCAAGTAAGCTTATCAGCGCAACGAGCTAAGAGCTGAGTGCATTAAATGCGACTGACAGCAAGTACATCAGAGTGTACAGTGCGACAGTTGCAGAGAGCCGTTCGCGTGTCAGGACCAGTACTCGAGGACTGTAGCTTTCTGCCAACCTTCAACGGGCAGAAAATTCAAATCCGAGGAGTATAAATAGAAGACATAACTGAAGATCTAAACAGAGCTTGCACAACTCAAGATCATATCATAAGAGCAAGATCCATCAGTTGAGTCGTCTGATCGTAAGCGAAGTCATTTGTTGACAAAGCTTTTCGTTGAAGAACAGAGAACTGTGTTGTCTGTCTTAGTGACTTTCAACTGAGAATAGAAGGAGTATATATCCATCTTTGTGAGTGATATAGCTTCTTAGTATAGGTTTTCTGAGTGATTACTTATACTGAAAAAGCGTGAGGAGTGTAGGTCCATCTTAGTGAGTGATCTAACTTCGGAGTGTAGGATTTCTGTGTGACTTCTTACAGCGCACTTGTGGCTTTTCATTTGTTGATCAGCGCAAGCATTGTATACTTGATTACTTAGTGTTTTCTAGTATAACCCAAGATCTTCGTGACTTGGAAGAGTGGACTAAATGATTTTTATCCATATAACCACTATAAAAATCCTGTGTGTTTGATTTACTGTTTGCTTTACTTTGCATATTCTTGAAAGAACTAAAACATACGATTTAACCAAAAGATTTTAAAAGGAGTTATGAAAACTGGGGATAAAATCTTTTGAGTGAGAAAACTTAAAGAGGAACAGCTTGGTGAAAAACACTTTGAATATCCGCTGCCAACTAGTTTCTAAAAACACTGATTTAACATCTGAAATCAGCTGAGTGAAAATCGGATGAGTGGTCAACTCTGCTGATAAAACTTTGTGCGCATCAGCTTAGTAGTCTTACAAATCTCGATCAGCTTAGTCTGCTGACAGAAAAGTTAGAGAATTTTTAAAAGATAAATTTTTAAGAGGTCTATTCACCCCCCCTCCCCCCCCTCTAGACCTCATTGACCACACTTGGGACCAACAAGTGGTATCAGAGCAGGCTGCTCTGGTATTTCAGGTTGTTCTGGTAACTTACCTGATACCATCAAGTAGCATCAGAGTAGGTGATTTATTTTGAATCAGCTGCCTGATCAACGAGCTTGATCCAAAGTGTGTTTTTCAAAATTTTCAAAAAGAGAGCATATTTTGAAAATCAAAACTTTTTGAAAAATGGATGCCATAAGCCATGTTCGTCACATAGGCGGTATGAGCTTTGAAAACTGGAAAATCAGAATGGAAATTTTTCTTGCTGCTTATAATGTTAACATGTTTACATGTATTACACAAGGACCATTCAGATTCCAGAAGACTGTGAAGGTTGCTGGTCAACCAGATCAGATAGTTGACAAAGAGCTGGATGAGCTAACTCCTAAAGAAAACAAGTTAGTAAACCTTGATAAAAAGGCGAAGTTCATCATGTTCAGAGCTGTAGACGAAGAAAGATTCCAGAAGATCAAGAATCTCAAAACTGCCAAAGAGATGTGGGATAAAGTCTGCGAGCTAAGCGAAGGAAACAACGCTATCAAAGAACACAAGCTCAGTGTGGCCCTTGAGGAGTTTGAAAATTTCAATATGAAGTCTGGTGAAACAATTGATCAGATGGATACCAGGTTTACCAAAGCTCTGAATGAAGTTCTAAGGTTTGGTAAAGAATTTTCGAACAAGGAGATCACAACAAAGGTTCTGAAGGCCTTGCCACCTAAATTCAACATGAAGGTGACAGCCATGGAAGAATCAAGGGATTTGGAGAAAATTTCTCTTTCCGAACTGTTCTCATCTCTCAAAGCGTATGAGTATCATATGCCAAGATTGGGATTAGAAGTGTCAACCAGTTCAGACCCTATTGCTGCTCTAATGGCGTCAGACAAGTCAAGAAAATCAGCAGACAACTCAAAACAGAAGACTGTGCTGAGTTCAGAAAAAGGATACACTGCTGACGACGTTGCCCTGCTGCTGAAAGATTTTGAGAAGTTCTACAAGAAGAAAATGAAATCAAAATATAAAAATACTACTTCATCTTCTTCTAATCTTTTTCAGGAAAACAGGGGTTCCTCCATAGCAAAACTTAAAGACAGCGACGAAGAGGAGTATGAACTCTTAATCAAAGACCATTCAACCTCATCATCTGAGAAGTTTGCTAAAAAGGAAAAGCGTGCCAAGAAGGAGCGAAAGCTTAGTAAGAGCAAAACAAAGTTAGCTGATGCAGCAAAGCTAAACAACTCCTGCACATCTTATTCAGACCGTCAGTCGTCTGATTGAGAATTTGAAGAAGTACCTAAGACCATATGCTTAACTGTCATAGAATCTGATGATTCTGAAAATTGTGGTAACTTCTACTGATTAATGTAATGCACTATTTGAATCGATTGAATATATGTTGTATTTCAAATTCAAATATTGTTTGTACATTTGCCAAGCTTAATGAAGAGATGACTCTGCCGAAAAGAGCAAATCAGATCACTGAAACTTCAGATTGAAAAATCTCAAGGTGCATCAGAGGTCTATTAAAAAGCTTGAGCATGAGAATGAAACTCTAAGAGCTGAGTATGCAATTTGTTTTGAAATCTTAAAAGAAGGAATTGCATCATTCTCTAAATAGATCAGAGACTTAGGAGAAGAAGTCTGCTGATGATCAATAGGTTAGAAAACCTAGTAAGTCACCTAAGACTAATCAGACTAGTAAACTCATCAGCCGAGTAAGCTGAAATAAGCTGCTGATAGGAGTAAATTTAAATTGTTATCAAGTCTGTTAAATCTAAGGAGAGTTATTAAATGACTCAGGTAAGAAATTGAGGCAAAAATGAATTATTTGGCAAGAATTTGAATCACATTATGATAATTGTTATTATAACATGCTTTATGCCTATTCATATTATCATGCTGATCATGTTCACTGTGTTGATTGCCATCCTCATTTCAAAATGCATGTTTATCACATTTCTCATGCATCTTACCTTGCTTATGAGCTATGTTTTAATCATGAACAACAAGTGTTGTAAAACCAACAAGTGGTATCATCACAAGATGTATTATCATGATAAAACATAAGTCACTAGATCATCACATGTTAAAGGTTACACTAACCATGCTGGACCCAATAAACAAGGGGTACCAAAAACTGTCATATGTTTTACAGGTGAACTACATGTGAGATGACAAAGATGAGTTGACTGCCTTGCAAATTTCATCAAGTTCAACAAGTGGTCTTACCAGCAAGCATGTACCAACAAGTGTGATCAAATCAGTGGTATCAACAATTGGTATAATTCAAGTGGTAGACTCTACATCTGGAGATTTCAAGGAACTCAAGATTGTTGAAAAGTTGAAGATTAACAAGTGGTATTAGAGACCAAGTGGTATTAGAGACCAACAACTGATTGCAACAAGTGGTATCACCAACTATTCAAGTGGTAACAACAACCATGTGACAAAGAAATTGGTTCGTTGATTTTGGATTCATAAGTTGAGGGGGAACTTATCAGAAGACTAACCCAGAACAGCTTACTGGAATTCAACGGCTGAGTATATGTCAAGACTGACTCTCATCAGACTACTTGACTAACAGATTCTTGAACTTAGGGGGAACGTGTACGACTAGCGGTACTCCTAAATAAAGATGAAGTTTTCAATATGTCAAAATGAAGTTATCAGAAGACTGCTTCTCATCAGCCGGCTGGAACTCAACAGCCAAGTGACATTCAAGAATGTACTACACCAAGTGGTATCAGCAAGTGTTATCACATCAACAAGTGATATCAGCTGACTAATCTGATTTGCATCTATACCAGTGGTATCAGACTACAAGCAGCATCAGACTACAAGTAAAATCAGTCCACAAATGGTATCCAGTGGTAAAAATTCTTGAAGTTAAGGGAAAATTTTCTAGCTGGAGTGATAAACAGCAACGAAGACTACCTAAATCAGCTAAGTGCTTACCTACCTGTCTTCAGCATACTAGCTTGCAATCTTCAGGGATTAAAGAAATTATCCCAAATCCTAAAAAGGGGGAAGGATAAAAAGGAGAAGAAAAGATGCAACTAAAGTTTTGTGTTGATGACAAAAAGGGGGAAGATGGATGCAACTAAGAACCCTTTAAACAGAAGATCAGAAAGGGAAAAAGAACCATCAAGTGATCAAGTGTGGTAACTTTCTGAAGTTGTATCAGACCAAAATAATTTCCATCTCAAGGTATGAAGACTAAATCTGAAGACTTAGATTAGTTCTTAGTTGAAGGTTTTGTCATCATCAAAAAGGGGGAAATTGTTGGTTAGTATTTGAGAAGGTTTTGAAGATGACAAAAAGGGTATAATGTTCATAAAGATCAGATTGGAAGTCATCAACTAAGAACTGAACAGCTTAGTGAAACCTATCTCATGGTCTGGAAGCTAAGTGACCGAATCAGCCGAGTGAGATATCAGCCGAGTGATCAGCAGAGTGATCATCAGCAAAGTATATCCACCAGCAGAGTGAAGAAGGTCAAGTAAGCTTATCAGCGCAACGAGCTAAGAGCTGAGTGCATTAAATGCGACTGACAGCAAGTACAACAGAGTGTACAGTGCGACAGTTGCAGGGAGCCGTTCGCGTGTCAGGACCAGTACTCGAGGACTGTAGCTTTCTGCCAACCTTCAACGGGCAGAAAATTCAAATCCGAGGAGTATAAATAGAAGACATAACTGAAGATCTAAACAGAGCTTGCACAACTCAAGATCATATCATAAGAGCAAGATCCATCAGTTGAGTCGTCTGATCGTAAGCGAAGTCATTTGTTGACAGAGCTTTTCGTTGAAGAACAGAGAACTGTGTTGTCTGTCTTAGTGACTTTCAACTGAGAATAGAAGGAGTATATATCCATCTTTGTGAGTGATATAGCTTCTTAGTATAGGTTTTCTGAGTGATTACTTATACTGAAAAAGCGTGAGGAGTGTAGGTCCATCTTAGTGAGTGATCTAACTTCGGAGTGTAGGATTTCTGTGTGACTTCTTACAGCGCACTTGTGGCTTTACATTTGTTGATCAGCGCAAGCATTGTATGCTTGATTACTTAGTGTTTTCTAGTATAACCCAAGATCTTCGTGACTTGGAAGAGTGGACTAAAGGATTTTTATCCATATAACCACTATAAAAATCCTGTGTGTTTGATTTACTGTTTGCTTTACTTTGCATATTCTTGAAAGAACTAAAACATACGATTTAACCAAAAGATTTTAAAAGGAGTTATAAAAACTGGGGATAAAATCTTTTGAGTGAGAAAACTTAAAGAGGAACAGCTTGGTGAAAAACACTTTGAATATCCGCTGCCAACTAGTTTCTAAAAACACTGATTTAACATCTGAAATCAGCTGAGTGAAAATCAGATGAGTGGTCAACTCTGCTGATAAAACTTTGTGTGCATCAGCTTAGTAGTCTTACAAATCTCGATCAGCTTAGTCTGCTGATTTGAAAAGTTAGAGAAAAAGTTTTAAAGGTTTCAGAGGTCTATTCACGCCCCCCCCCCCCCCCCCGCCCCCCCCTCTAGACCTCATTGACCACACTTGGGACCAACACTTCTGGAGTCCATGAAAGTTTTGATTGAGTCTACGCTGAAGGAAATGGAGGATAGAAACAAGGAAACTATGAGAAAATTTGAGGAGATGGCCCCAACCTTGATTCAAAGCACTGTTGCAAACCTGCCTAAGTCTGGTGATTCTACCCCTCTGATCCAAGATGAACTGAACAACATCAAGTCTAAAGTTCAAACAATTAAGGAAGATTTTCTGAAGTTTGAAAAAAGGGTTGAAGAAAATAAAGCTGGCTGGAAGCAGATAAATCTTGTTGTGGCAAATGCCATGGAAGTTGCGGAGGAAAAGACTTCAAATTTAGTGCAAACATTTACCTAAGCATGAACTTAGTGCTTCAGTCTCAGTTTCAGCTGAATGAAAGCAATGACATTGTGTTGCACCGATTTGAAGAACTTCATTCCAAGCAACAACAACAAGACATACAACTGTCTGCAATGGATCACAACATCAGGATGTTATGCAATGTAGTAAACATTACTCCTGTTCAAGATGAGAAACTCGACCCTGCTGATGATGACAAAAAGAGGGAAGAGGAATTTGCTAACAAGAAAAATGCTACTGAATTAGTTCAAAGTTCTGAAGAGGTTACAAATAAGCCTGCTGAAGATACTAAGGCTGCTGATGAGGCTGAATAGACTGCTAATGATGTTGATGATGTTGAAGATAAGGCTAAAGAAGAAGAACCCAAGGATGCGGCAAAGGAAGACAAACGGATTGCTGCCTCTAAGGATTCTGCTGAAGAATAGCTTGATCTATTTCGGAAGGTTAAGAGAATAGATGAAATCAAAGCAAAAATTGAGGCTGCTGCCAATAAATTAGAACTATTCTCTAGTGGTGAAGATGATGAAGATGATGAAGAAGAAGAAGAAGAAGAATCAGAAGACTAGATTAACTTACTTCTTTCTATCACTTCATTGTAAAATTATGTAGCTTTTTCATTCCTTTGTGTAATCTGATGTAATTGTAATATGTTCTAAATCAATAAAAGATTACAAATTTCAACTTAATTTCTATCTCAGAAATTTCGTGTGAAGACTTAACTTAGTTGGTTACAGGTACTTAGCTGAAGTTTTTTCATCATCAAAAAGGGGGAAATTGTTGGATGAAGATGAAGAAGTGAAGGGAGGGTTTGATGATTTCCAATAGTCATCAGCTAAGTAATGGAAGTTTAGCAACCTCTAGGAAATTTAAATCTGAGAAGACAAGTAAAATCAGAAGGGTTGAATTTTGGTCCAGAAGACTACTGATATGATGCTGAGTTCGGAATCAGATTGGTGGATTTCAACATACTCAAATCTGATGAGTTCGGTTTGAATCAGCAGAGTAGAAGTGATCATAAAGTTCTTCCAACGGTAATAAATGCACTTGGCGTAATAAATGATGTAAGAAGAGAGTATTAATGACAAATGATTGAATAGAAACCTCGGATCAGCATGGTGCATTTAATGCGACGTGGCAGAAAGTACAGTAGAATTGTACAGTGAACAGTTGCAGAAGCCGTTCTGAAACAAGGACCAGTACTCGAGGAAGATCTGAAAATCTGTCTTACTTTAACGGACAAAAATTCAAATTCGCGAGTATAAATAGATCTGCATTCAAGAGTTAGAGACAACAACACAACTGAGAGAGAATTCAAGCAAGTAAATTTTCTAAGTCTCAAAAACTCAAGTACAGTTTATCATCAGTCGAGTGATCTGTTGACAAAGCCGAGTTGAAGAAACAAGCAAAACCAAAATATGAGTGATTTCTGTAAACTTTGAGTGTTGTGCGAAGTGTAATCCAACTTTGTGAGTGATATAACTTCGTAGTATAGGTTTTCTTTGTGATCTCCTATAACGAACTTGTTGGTTTATTATTTGTTGTAAAAGCGCAAGAAGAGTGTACTAGGTTACTTAGTGTTTCTAGTATAACTTAAATCTTCGTGATTTAGAATAGTGGACTAAAAGACATTCTTGTCTATATAACCACTATTATAATTCACTGTGTTTGATTACTTGCATATTTCCAAAAGCATACAAACACCTTGAACAGACTAAAAGATTTTAAACGGAGTTTTAAAACTGGCGATAAAATTCTTTAAATAAGAAAATAACTTGTTTGAAAAACACTTAACAAATCCGCTGCATACAACTTTCAAACTCTGACTTACATTGAAACAGATAAGTAAATCAGATGAGTGGTCAACTGTGGTGTTTAAGCTAAGTGCACAATCAACAAATTAGTCTCACAAGTTTCGATAAGCTTACTCTGCTGATAAGAAAAATTGGAGAAATTTAAAAAGATACAGAGGTCTATTCCCCCCCCTCCCCCCCCCCCCCCCCCCATCTAGACCTCATCTGACCACTTGGAACCAACAATTGACTTCTTTTGATGGTTTACTTATATGACTGAAAATTTAACTGTGCAGAATGGAAATCATAATTTTTTCTAGTGGAGGTCTTTTATGTATCTTTCTTCAATGGGCTATAGGTCCTATAATCTCCTTTGACTGCATATTTTGCTTCTTCGTGGCTCTTACGAATTCAAACTTCGTCCTAAGAATGGATAGAAAGGGATTTTCATTTTACTTCCTATATACTTTGGAATAGTTGTCGGGGTACTTTGACTCTTCATTATTTATCAGGTACTCTATTTTAAAGTGCTACAAAATTCTAATGTTATACTTCTATTGCCTAATCTCTAGAATTTAATTGTCAGGTCATACCAGTTTCCATGAGAGTATAGAAATGGACTATTGTCATTGCTATAAGTGATGGCCACTCTGATTAGAGCCCTGTTATCTTTGGTGAGTCGCTGAATTGTTCAGTTGACAATGCACTCTTTCTCCTACTGCCTCAATTTCATTCAGTTTTTAGAATTATGATCCATAGGATACTTCTCAATTTTACAAATTTGGTCATCCAACATGTTTTATTTCAAAATTAGATGAAAGAGGTGGTATGACCATAGGTATAAAATAGTTTTAAAACTTGCAACCAGAAGTGCAATTTTGGTGGTCCATTCTTATGGGATTAAAAGTGCAATTCCAAATCAATATGAAATTATGTCACTGTTGAGTATTCTCATAAAAGATTATTATGATGTCAAACGGATCCGTCCAGTTCGGACTAACCCAACCCGATCCAATCCGAATTGGATTATTAGAGTAAAGAGAAAAATTGGAGGGAGTAGTTAATTAACTACTCCCCACTAAGGTGTTAACCTCCCATTAGTGGGAGATTAACTCCCTCTTGATTAAAAGGAAAGAGGGGAGCACTCGGCTCCCACTTGAATCACTTGGACAGAAAGTCCAAGGGACTTTCGTCCCTTTGTTCTCCAAATAACAGAGAAGCATTTTTGCTTCTGTGTTCGTTTTCTCTTTATATATATACTATAGATATATATATACACTTACCCACATATACATATATGTATGTATTTATTTAGCACATTATAGGGTATATTTTCGGGTGATTGATGGAGCAATTATTATCAATAATTGGGTTCTTAGATTGTGGACATCAAAGCTACTTCCATCGTGATATAGCCCCCTCGGGAGCACCAAAACGTGAGGTTTCGAAGTTGAAGAAGGCGGTGATTTAACCACGATGTTCGGTCAAAATGGCGTTTGAATTCTTGCGGGTGATCCATGGAGATTCTGAGTAAGAATTCGGTATTCGTATCCTTCAAATTCCAACATTGGTATCAGAGCCATTGTTGGTTAAATTCTGACTTTAATTTCTTTTTTTATATGAAATTATGTTGAAATACGTATGATTCTATGCTTGCTCTTGAATGACATGATTTTTATATTGTTATAAATTATGCGTATACATTCTGAAAATTGCATGATTTCGTTTTTGGAAATGCAATTATGTTGAACCCGAATGATTCTTGCTTGATTTGAAGTTGTAATCATTCTTTTATATTTTGTTATATGGAGAATTTATGTATCACCTCATACTCTATATCCGAAAATCAATTTGAGGTTCATCACCTTGCCGAAGAACAGAAGCCTTTTGTTTCTATGATCTTTGTTTATTGCTATTAAGAGTTTTGGCCCATTCACTCATATTAACTGAAATTGAAGAAGTTAATTTCACTATGGCTTGATTTTATGAATTGTGTGGATTATGCCTTTAAATTCTGAAATCAGCATGCTTGTGTTGTTAATATATGATACAGAGATTTTTGGAATGTTTATTGAGCATGTTGGGTGATAATTTGTTCGAAAATATGGAAAACCGTTTTTGAGTTCTTGTTTGAGCTTTAATGGGGAATTTCGTAATCTTCACATTTTTCTCCAAAATTTTTATCATAGCATGCTTATATGTTGAATATCATATCTGGAAATATTTATGATGTTATTCCTTGCGGGTTTGGAGATATGAATTTATTTTGATTTAATTTCCGAATCTTTGAGAACTTTCTGGGAATTATATATTGCGTTTTAGGAACTGAAATTTGTGCCATTAGAAAGCTATCGTCAAGAGCTTTCCAACCATATAAAGATCACTAATTTTGACCTTGTAACGAAGGAGTTATGGCCAAATGAAATTAGGTTCAAAATAGTAAACTTCTTCTTGTTGGAAGAAGATGAAGAATAGTGATTTATTCACTTACCCACTTTCACCCTTGTTGTCCGTTGCTCACACACATGCATTTTCAGTGGTCGAATTTAAAAACGGAGTTCACCATTGGAATTAGAAGACCCAAAAACCTAGGGTAGCCGGAAGGACATCGCTGAAAAACAAAGGCAAGGCGTCGCGTGTGACTTGCCACCTCACGCGCATGGACTGTTGGCCACGTCAGCAGCCCAAGCAGCCACTCTGCAACTGCCATGTCAGCAACCTCTGCTGACTCATCCTGCCACATGTGCATCACACGCCCACACGTGTTGGTGGCGCGTGAAGGTATTCCGGTGACCTTTTTTGTCAGAAAAATTCCTACGTGCTCAAAATTTTATTTCTGAATTTTTGGTGAATTAAATTATTTTTTTAGAGTGTTAAAATAATTTTCTTGATTTTCATGCCTTGAAACTATTTGAAAAATTGTGGAAAATTATTTTTCCGACTTTTGAAAAATTCTGAATTTTTTTGTGAAAGCTTGAAAAATATTTTGAAGAAATGTCTAGCAAGTGGGAGTGTTTGGCATCTCCCACATGTCAATTTCAAATTTCATTGCATGAAGAAAATAGTTTAAAAAATATTTTTGATCAAGAAAATTTATGAAATTTCTTTTGGGAAACTCTGAAATTATTTTAAAATATGGGACCACCTATGAAAGTGTTGGAACATTTACAAAATTATCGTCCTAATTTTTCTTTATAAACTTGAAGAAGTTTTATTTAAAGATTTTTGTGAGATTAGGACAATGTTTTTGCTTATGGACAATTTTAATTTTTAAATGAGAAAATTCTTTATGAAAAGAATTAATAATATTTCAAATTGGTTTTTAAGCGCAATAAAATATTTAACTCATTTTTTGAAATTGCGATGCATGTCGGACCTCGTGGGAGGGCGACTATCACTAAAGAATCTGAACCTATTTTGTAATTGTTGTATTTTGCAAAAGTTAGAAATTCTAATGAAAGTGTTTTGCACACCTATCGAGTTTTACGGTAATGAACGTAAAACGGTGAAAGTTGATGCAATTGAGACATTTCTTTAGTTGAGAGCTAAAAGAAAAATATTGAAAGATTAATTTTCATTTTAATGGAATGAATATGTTGTTTATCTGATATGTTGGAAAACAACTTACTGAATCCGGAATTCAGTTAGTCTTATTTGAATTAAAGGGTAAAATGAATAGTTTGATGATTTATTCTATCGCTACCCTCAAAGTTCTAAACGTTCCCGTATCTTCGAGATTTATCTCCATCACGCGAATGAACTATAATAAGTTAAGACGAATCTTGTCAGTATTTGTCTCCTAAGACTTGGTCATTAGAATCTCCTAAGGAGATTATCGATTGACACATGATTGTGTTTATGTAAACATGACTCTTCGTTTGTGTCGTTGGATTAATGTGTTTGATGCATACATATTTCCTTATATATGGTACATGACATGTTCTTGTGAAACGCACACGTTTAACCCTCTAAAGTACTTAGAAATAAGTATTTAAGTGGGAGTTCGAGGTTGATAGAATTCCCACCTAGAACTATTTAATTTCGTAATGGGAATTAAATGAGTGATGATGAACATTTGGATATGGGAGATGATTGGGAACATTGCGTGAACTTTCGATGCTGTACCTTATGGGATTCAAAACAAGTTTGATTTGTTATGTACGGAATTTAGATATAGATGGGCGATTATGATATCTCATTAATTGACGGATCATGGCAGTTAATCTTAGGTAAATGAGTATTGTACGAGTACTCCTTGACAAATGTTGTAACATTTTGTCTCTGTAGAGTCAGTATGCATGTGAGTGGGATAGGATGATGTAGAAAGCATCTATCAAGTCTTTAAAGACCTGTTGTGGTCTTATTACCCGAGAAAGAGACCAACGATTTATCGGTCGTCATTTGAGATGTTTCCGCTGCTTTAACTGTTCTGATAAGTCTTGTAATTATGACCTCGTATGAAGTTCACCTAAAAGAGTAGTATGAGAATACAACTCTAACAAGGTAAACGTAATTGACTTTAAAGTTTGACCCTCAGAAACTCTGTTGCTTAGTATGTTGATACTTGGAAGGATGTAGTCAAACTTAATTACATATTAAAGTCAATTTGTCATAATTTTTGTCTTTTTGAGTTACTAATTCAAGTTAAATCAGTCTCGATCCATTTGAAATACCATTCAAAGGTCATGTTAATTCACATAACTATGAAGAGATTTTCCCAAATGGTAATTTTTTCGTTGTGCTTCCCAATTAGTTATTTGGAGTCATGGAGACCAAAAGCTCAAGTCTTTGTGACTATATTTAATTTTATAAAGCTTAAGCTCCATGTGCTGAAACTAGATTTTAGAAGCAAAATGAACGAAAGGAGACTGGAGATAATTAGAAGAATACAAACCGCCGGATTATGGAAGTCCAAATCGGTATGGGACTAAAAGTGCTATAACTTCCATGTGGTTAGTTCTTTTCACTCGTTTATGGACGAACTTGAAAAGATAGAACTTAATAACACTTATGTAGTTATTGTTTGTTTTTTAGAACATTATGTTACTAATCTTGTCCTATGTTGATTGTAGCTTTAGTAATTAATAACTAGAAGTGTTCACGTCCCTATCAAGTTTATTAGTGTACATTGGAGTACCTTTGGAATCTAAACTTGACTTTTGAATTTATTCTTCTTACATTAGATTTGTACTTGAATTTAATATTGACTTGACAAGTATCACTTTTGGGGTGATACTTAGTGTGATACTAGACTTTTGGCAATAGTTCGGAGTGTCAAACATTGACCTAACGCTTCAGTTACATTAATGATTGTCGTTGCACTGGCAACACGAGACATTGAAACAACACAAACATTAAATATGTTGAAGACATATTTGTTTTGGTCATATTGGGCAAGGGGAAACACTAACCTATTGAGAAGACTTTTCGAAGTCAACTCTGTAAAATGGTTTGCCTTTATTTCGTTCCGTAACGGAAACAAGAGACTCAAACTATTTTTGTAAGGCTGTTAGAGTTGAACTTCCTTTATAATTAATTCAAGTGATTTAATTTGAGTGAATGGTGGAGCAATTCGTTCTTTCATTACATTTATGAAGATATGGTGTATCTTGATTGTTTTAATTTGATTTCTTGTGAAATAAAAACACGTCAATGTTTTGAAATTTCTTAAAGGAATCAAATGTATCGAGGAACATGGGTTCTGATACTAGATTAGGGATACAAATATCTATACGATCATTTTTTGGTGATCCATGTAATGAAATTATCCGAAATTAGTTATTTCTAACACTATTACTTATATAATTGTGTTAAGAGAATTAACTTGAGTTTTGGATAGAATGAGATTCATTGCATCTTAAATTAATCTTTTATTTCCTTGAGGAATTATTCCTTTTTTTTTTTTGTTAACTTTTAATGCATAACAAGACAACCTTCAACTTCAATAACTTTCACTTTACACAAGCCAAGGTTAGATGTTGGTTTGGCCTTAGCTATCTTAGACAAAGTGATCAGATAGTTGAGTTTGTCTTGACTATGTTTCTAATGTATTTAAGAAATATGATCACATGAGAAATTTAATATATCTTTTGGGGATATATAAAGTCTAAAGCATTGTGTTCTTAAATGAATAATGAGGTGAAAGTGTACTTGCTATTAAATCGGAAAATACAATCTTTATAGATGTATTTAGTAGATGAACTGGTCTTAGAGTACTTGAATTTGTTCGTGTAAATCGGTTTAAAGAGTAGTCATTCATTTGACATATCGCTTGGATGTGGTTATCCAAATTGCTTCCTATTTTCGAGTGGGAGCAATTTATGTTCTACCATTCAAATGGAAGGACCACACATGAACCGTAACTTATTTCAAATACTGAGAAAATGTTCAATTGTTTCATGAGTGAGACACGTTACCAAATGGAAGAAAACTTAGTACTAGCATGTACAATCGAACCAAGTTTCGAGTTTGGTTATTTTCAAAGAGACACATAGTTTATTACCTCTGGCTTACTATAGTGAATATATTAGACCTGAATATGAAAGGACCATTTTTTAGAATGGTTATCCCCTATTATGAATTGAGGAATTAAAGGTAGAAATTTGGTGAAGAAATTCATTGAATCATTTTCGTGGTCAGCGGACTAATGGAACAATTCTTAAAAGTGAATTTTTGTATTTACCAATACTTCTATAGTAAGAGGTAAATTTTCTGAAATTTGAAATATGTGCTTTGATTGAAAAGTCTAGATCACTGAATCCAATCTGCAATTGGTTCGTAACCAATTACCTACTCTAATTTATGTTATGCCATGGATCTGGTCTACAGTTCTAAGTCAAATCATAAGTATGATTTTGGACTTCAATGAAAAGGTTATGACAATCTTTAGAATACTGCATTTGTTTCCTTAGATGCTAAAGAACTTTTACTAGTTACTGATGTGGTAAAAAGCAAACATATGTATCGATGTGCACACAAATTATGAAATTTGTAGCACAAGGATATGCAGTATAAATAAATATTCGGTCTTGAGGCATTTGTGATCGTTAAAAATGTAAGCAGTACGGACTGTGATGGTATGTTATGTCTAAAGCACCATCGTACATTACAATATAAATATTGTTATTGTCAGACCAAATATTTACACAATTAAATGTTTTGTGGAGATATCATAAGCAAAATTCAATGAGAACTTTGCATTTAGTTGTCTACGTACGATATCATGGCAAGTTTTGTACTAAGCCCAGAACTAGAGATTTTTCTTGTGGGTTGTGTAATAGTCTCTAGAATTACGTAGATCTCTGATCTAATTGAACTTGGAAGTTTATAAGATCAAGCCCATATTTTTGAGACATTGGAATGATTTAGTACATGCTTCGGAAAGCATAAATTCAATGTCGTAGAATGTCGGACAAGTAGAGATTGGCTCTCTCACACGAGCAATCGCCTCTGACATTGAGAGTGCAGAGATGAGATAATTTTATCTTGTAAATAGCGCAAGATAAAATTAGTATCGCCTTAATTAAAAATCAATTTAGATTACTATGGTGACTAAAGTAATAATTGAGAATAGGCAATCTTGTATGAGTACAAGATACGAATGTCGATTGATTGATCAATTAAGATGAGATTACTATAATAAATGTAAGTAATCGAAAATGGATTCCCACTACCCATTGAACTTGTTTAATGGCCAGATGTGAATTTGTCTCGACTTTGTTGTTTTTTGAGGACTAAGGAGAAAATTCAGGTGAAGTGTAGAGGATCACTTAGACCAAGATCTGTATTGTGCTAATGAAATGACATAGATTTCATAGAATGAAGTATAGCACAATAGCACGTGTTTCATACCACGTGTGCCTTTGTGACCATTGGGAAATGAGTGAAAGATCCTTGCTCACTCATTGTGTGAGACCCTAGAGGTTTGTGAAAATCTCAATGTGTACTAGGGGTGGGATCGGTACGGGTTTTCGGGAATTCGGGAATTTCGGGAACGGTATTCGGGTTTCGGGATTCTAATTTTCCTTCCCGAAACCCATTCCGATTAACCCTCTACCCGGTATTTCGGGTTCCCGAAAAAAATCGGGAATTCGGGAACGGGTTCGGGAAACCCATTTGTGCTGGAATTTTTTATTTTTCAGTTTTTCAAATTGGACTTTCCATGGCCCAAAATAAAGGAAAAAACAGTTGACATTGGCCCATACATATTGTGCTTTTAAATTATAAGTAGATTGGCCCAAAGTGGTGCTATGTTAGTATGTCTTTTGCTATAGATTGGCCCAAAGTGGTGCATGTATTATAACCGGGTTCCCGATCGGGTAGGACCTCCTACCCGAAACCCGTACCGATTTATAATAATCGGGAAATCGGGTTTCTCAAAACCCGAAAAACCCATAAATTTTTATTTTTTTGGTAAAAACCCGATCGGTACGGTTCGGGTTCCCAATTCCCGATACCAAATGCCCACCCCTAATGTGTACCCTTAAGACTTTAGATTGTTTCTAGAGATTTTACCTAGGTGTTGCTACTTTAGCACGCTACTAATAACCATGAATCATACGGTGATGCGGTACGTGTCTAGGAAAGCAGCTGAAGTAAGATCAAAAGATTCTAGTAGAAAAAGAAGACTTCTTATAGCTAACACACGCTACATGTATTCAAAGTTGCGCAGCCAATATGTCAAACTTAAGTGTTTGGGACATGATTGTGGATACATGTGAGTGGTGGAGTGAAGTATGCTCTTTTATCATTGGGGGATCAGAGATACTTCAGTTAGTGAAAAAGATGTTTGGGGTGCAGCGAGTTCTAATGTCCTCATGTTTTGTGAAAAAAGAGTTGTTGTATAACCCTAACAGGTGTACAACTCTTAATGCTCTTTAGCTCGCCGGTCGCACGATCTATTTACCTGTATGAATTGACGTATATGTTGCCATAGTCACTTTAGACTCGGGTATAACCCTCATGTGCGAGTGGGAGATGTTGAATTGAAACGGGTCCGCCTAGTTCGGACTAACCCAACCCAATCCAATCCGAATTGGATTATTTGAGTAAAGAGAAAAATTGGAGGGAGTAGTTAATTAACTACTCCCCACTAAGGTTAACTCCCATTAGTGGGAGATTAACTTCCTCTTGATTAAAAGGGAAAAGGGGAGCACTCGGCTCCCCACTTGAATCAATTGGACAGAAAGTCCAAGGGACTTTCATCCCTTTGTTTCCCAAATAACAGAGAAGCATTTTTGCTTCTGTGTTCGTTTTCTCTTTATATATATACTATAGATATATATATACACTTACCCACATATACATATATGTATGTGTTTATTTAGCACATTATAGGGTATATTTTCGGGTGATTAATGGAGCAATTATCATCAATAATTGGGTTCTTAGATTGTTGACATCAAAGCTACTTCCATCGTGATATAGCCCCCTCGGGAGCACCAAAACATGAGGTTTCGAAGTTGAAGAAATCGGTGATTTAACCAATGTGTTCGATCAAAATGGCGTTTGAATTCTTGCGGGTGATCCATGGAGATTTCGAGTAAGAATTCGGGATTCGTATCCTTCGAATTCCAACACATTTCTCATGTGTATTTATAATATTTGAAATTTCACATGTATTCAAGTTTTAGGAGAAACATTACAACTACTTTGGGTCATTCTCTCCGAGTTTTTCATATCTATTGTACTTTTTGGTAAATCCGAGATTGGTGGCAGGATCTTGTTATTTAGAGCATCATCCCGATTCCCCAACTGGTAATTCTTGAAATTTGATGTTTAAATTTTGAAGTTTTGTACTTTCTAACTCAGTTAACCATAGAAGTTTTGCTATGTTTTCTGAATTCTTTTCACTATTGCCACCCGTTGCTTATTTTATCTCCCTGATCTATCTCGTTAGTTTTTCATTTATGCGTATTTTCTTTTAGGTTTTTACAAAGATCAATGGATTTTGATTTTTGGTACTCATGAAGGATCGTGAAGGGTATGTGACGTAATTGAGAAAGAAACTACAGTTTGAGGAGAAGAGATTCCAACCAAAAAGGGTATTCTACTTAACTTTACAATTCAAACCTTTTGCTCGCATGTAGTTGGGTTTCAATTTTGTTTTTTGCTCTTATTTAAGTACAATTTGGGATATAGCCCCTTTTATCATCTCAAGAAATTTTGGTTTATAATATATTCAACCAACAAAGCATAGTAGTATGAAGTTTATGTGGTAATTAAGGAAGAAAAATGAGGGAAAAGCACTTTTGGTTCCAAACTTTACCTCATAAAACATATTTGGTACCATGCTTTGCAGAAAAATAGATTTCGTACCACAATTTACATACTATTGACACATTTAGTCATTCCGTTAAATTTTGGATGGAATTTCCGCGCGTGACTGTCACGCACGCGTTAAGTTCAAAATGGTCACGAGTTTTGCACGTGATAAATCGGTCAGGGGGTGAAATGCAATTTGGGCAAGAGGGAAAAAACTTTTGGTCCCAAACTTTACCCTAGAAAACACATTTGGTACCATGCTTTGCAGAAAAACAAATTTCGTACCACAATTTACGTACTCTTGACACATTTAGTGTCTTCGTTAAATTGATAAAAATCACATATAATGAACAGACAACAGTTTTTGATAAAAATCACAAAATATACTTAAATCATTGAAAATATTCTTAACAAAAGTACATTGGATACCTGACTTGGTGCACTTTGACTTGCACTTGTATCAATTCAGCGACGGAACTTTATATCCGTCGCTAATATTTTTAAGTCAGCGACGGCAAATAAGTTTCCGTCGCTATATTTATATCAATTCAGCGACGGAACTTTATTTCCGGCGCTAAAATTGTTAATTCAGCGACGGAACTATATTTCCGTCGCTAAAATTGTTAATTCAGCGACGGAAACATAATTCCGTCGCTGAATTAATATTTTTATTTTTTAATTAGACAATTCCATAGCGATGGAAATAGCGAGGGATCTAGAGACTGAAAGTTTTAGCGATGGAATTTAGCGATGAATAAATGCCCCGTCGCTGTTTTGGTCCGATTTAGCGACGGAGTATTTTAGCGACGGAATTTAGCGACGGAATATTGTTTTCGTCGCTATTTTAGTAAAAAATAGCGACGGAATTCCTTTCTGCCACTAAATTCCGTCGCTAAAAACAGTTTTTCTAGTAGTGGTAAATTTTGGTACGAAATCTGTTTTTCTATAAAGCATGGTACCAAATGTGTTTTATGCGGTAAAGTTTGGGACCAAAAGTGTTTTCCCTCTTGGGCAAATTGCATTTCACCCCCTGACCGATTTATCACGTGCAAAACTCGTGACAATTTTGAACTTAACGGGCGCGTGCCTATCACGCGCGAAAATTTCATCCAGAATTTAACGGAGACACTAAATGTGTCAAGAGTATGTAAATTGTGGTACAAAATCTGTTTTTCTGCAAAGCATGGTACCAAATGTTTTTTTTGGGGTAAAGTTTAGGACCAAAAGTGTTTTTCCCTCGAAGAAAAATAATGAGAATCTTTATAGTATAATCATCTCATGAGTCTTAGTTAATGCAACAAGAATGCAAGCAATACCTTACACTCTTAATCACAAGATATTTTACTTTGATATTTTTGCTCACTTATCATAAAATTGGTCTTCATAGAGGTACTTGAAGCTACTGAGATGAATCCATTGGAGTTAAATGGATAGCTTAAATACCTTACACTTTTCTTCGCAAAAATTGTTTGATACTCTGCATTTCTTTTCTTTGGTTTCCTTCAAATGTTTTACTTTGATTCATCAAATTTTTTTTATTTACTGGTTGGGTCAATTGTTGAATAGAAATGGATAATGTATAAACGGTCTACAAAATATGGCTTTACCATGGCGTTACTCTACCACTGAGTTAAAAGGGCGCTTATTTGATTTAATTCCCGAACGAGTCACTATGTAGATAATGGGTTGAAAGGGTATCTGATTGAGTTTGAGTTTAATCATAAAACTTCTCATTTATTAGTTGTTTATCATAAAAAAAAAATGGAAAATTTCCTCGTTAAGCCCTTACATCTCCTTAGCCAAATTATAACCTTCTCATCTTTCCGTCCACTTCCATAGGTCTCTTCGCAGTCACTTCTTTCACCACAATTGACATTACTTCTCCTGCAACAGATTTTTTTTTGTTATATTCAAATAATTTAATATTTTATAATTTTCTTGAATCTAGATCACTGCTTAGTTGGTTCTTGAATTTTTTGCAGTAATGAGATGGTGTAAATACTAAAAGATAACTAACTCGTTGATGTTTTCTTAAAGTTGCAGACGGTGGGTTTTTGTTAGTTGGTTCACTGGATTCAAGTTTGTTAGCATATACATCTTTTGACCTTCATTGCAGATTGGCAACATTAAGGATATAGAACCTTCTTTATATTTCTGATATTTATATATATATATATATATATATATATATATTACATATATATAAGAGGCAATCCAAGAAATTGAACAGTGTAATTTTGGTCGTCCAGTTTGCCTACTTTTTGGTGTTTTCAGATTTTATTTTTATTTGCAGTTCTCAAAGGAAACGACGTCGTTTCAATTTTTAACAGAGAATTTTAACGGAGCCCATTAGTTAGAGTATGCAGCCTGTTTTTCTACATAATTTTATCAAATCCTTATCCTTTCCTAATTTACTAATCCCACCCCAAAATCCCCAAATCCCACTCTGCCTAACCTCTTCTCCCACAAAAAACAAGCGATTCAACATCTATCTCTTCCTTAAAGTTCTCCTAATCAACGTTCATCCTTAAATTCTCCGATTCAACATCCAAATTAAGAGATTGGAAAAACATTTTTTTTATTCTTCTTTGTCCTCTGCCGTTTCAGCCGCGGATTTTGCTTCAATTGATAATTTTTGGTGATTAACATCACCGACTTACAAATTTCTCCATCCGGTAATGGGTTATACCACTTATACGTTACAAACCAGGATGTACTTGACAGAACCATGTGAACGGATTCCGTCAGTAAGTCAATTCCTTCTCTGTTTTTTTTCTTCTTGCCTGCTTACTCTGTGTCCTCCTTGCTTTGATCACGTGGTCCTGTTTTAATTTGCGGCTGTAATCATGAATCATTCATATTTCACGTGAATTGTTTAATTGATTTCTCATTCTTCTAGCCTTGTCACCTTCTTTTAAAAATATCTAATTTTACTGCCTGGTGTCTATTTCTCAATTTGTGGCGGTTCAGTGGTTTATTGTTCTATATAAAGTTTCATTTAGTAGTTTCTTCAGTTCTTTGGTTGTTCATTTTCATTGCCTTGAAAATATTTGTTGGTTCACGTGTGTAATTCTTCTTTCGTTTTTGGTTTTGATTTATTATATTGGATGTTTGATTTAGGTTGGTAGTATGATTCCTGAGGTTATAATTGTTGTATATTTTTGTTGGTTAATGAAATTTAGGTTTTATGAGGTGGTTAATTTGTTGCTTGGATTTAATGTTCAAAACTTTTGCTACCCTATATATAATACAATATCAGAATTTCGGAGGATTTTATTGTGAAATTACTTAGATGTATGCCCTGCTTTCCCGTGATCAAATATATCATAACTTTAGTTAGTTTCTATTTTTTATTCTTCTTAAGAATATAGAATTGATAAGATATTTGGATGCCAAAACCAATCTTTCCCATATGAATGATTGCAGTCACTACTTTCAAGTTTTGAGTTCTTATTTTGTCAATGTTCCTTGTAGTGCCTAACAATTAAAGAGAACAGTTCTCTCGGACTTGCATTTCTTAGGTGTGATGCTGTTACCTAGAATATTATTGGAGTTCAGATTTCCTTAAAAATAGTATTAGTGGATCACTTGGCTTTTTACATCGAATTTGATTTCGACTTAAAGGAGCTTCCATTCTTCAAAAAGTCCCTTACCTTTGCAAGAATAGAGGTATGAATACAATAGAACTTAGAGAACGTGTTAGTGTTTAGGTATTTGAGTTTAATGCCACATCTTACATCCTGTTCATGTAGTGTGTAAGAAAGTGCTCGGTCAGTTATTGCAGGTGATTAGTGTGTTAGTAATTGTTCCCTATTAGAGTGAATACATATACACATATTTTACTTGAATGGGGTTTAGGGTTTAAGTTGAATTCATTTTTTTTTTTGGCTGTTGAAAGTAATTAGGATGTTGTCCTTTTTTCTTTTGATTTGAGGTGATATTTTGCTTTTATTAAATTTAGGTTAGTTCCCTTACTCAAGGTATTGAAATTGTCTTATCTTATGGGGGTATCTTGATTCTCTATATAGGTTGCCAGCTTTAAAAGAGGAAACTTTATATGCTTTTGATATCTCTCTCTTTCTTGAATAAATGATTTCCAAACTATATTTCTTCAGCTCTTTTTTTTAGTCATCTTGCGTGTATTTGCAGAAGCATAAATGCACTTATTGAAGGTATGGTACCAAAAGATGAAAGTGGAAGAGAAGTCGAAGACTAGGTACTTTTAAAGTTCTTTTCATATGAAAATGTTGGTTTGGAATAATTTGAATCCTTTTTATTTGTTAGAATGTTTGATTTTATGATCTTTTGGTCATTCTCGTTGTATGAATATTTTTATCAGGTATACATATGTAAACATGTTTTGAACCCGATGAGGCTTTTGATTCAGTTTCAGATCCTTCGAGAGATTTCACCAAAGACGAGTAGCTTCATCAAGCAATTTCACCGGTGTAATCCAAAGAATTCAAGAAGGTGGCGACTCGAACTATGATTGGTTTGGCTTGTCTTTGAACTTTTGTATTAGTTTGTTTTTTTCTTTTAGAATCAATAGTGATTTTATTTTTGTGATTTCAAGTACAATACGATAGCGTGCCGCTCTCCGATTGCTCTGCGGTGGAAGAAGCAGTGAGGAACAGAGCCTTAGAGTTCACATTACCAATTTCCCCGTCGAGTTTCTTGATATTCTTTCAACGGTAAGTCGGTATCTCAAGCTGTTGTGATTCCTCTATTAATCCTTTACTATTAATTTTACAGAACATCCATTCTTTTCCTCAAGAGGTGAAGCCAAAAGCTTTTAGACAACAAGAGAAGACAACCCTCATTGAATCCTATAGAAAATCAACCATATGTTTAATTTTATTTGTTATTTATTTTTCATATACGTACTTGAACTGCAATTTACGTTTCCCCCTTTGCAAGTCCCGAGGCTGGTGCTAACGTAAATTTATTGTCATCTTGAAATTTGAGAAACTTATCAGAAGAACTGATTTTAATACTA